>OZ016502.1:26741483-26749176 GCA_963966595.1 Physocephala rufipes
TTTTTGAAGGTATTTTAACACCTAACGGTTGGGCTGTAAAACTTACTACAAAATAAAAAGGGCGCATTGAAAACGCAAAGTTCACTTCTTATATTCATAACTAAAAAATTACAATTCTCATATTGACGTCTAAAATTCTTATTTCGAAGTTTATTATTCTTATTTTGAAAAAAGGGATGCACTAAAGGCTATCCTATACTATTATTAGGAAACGTTTGTAATAGTAAATTAGTTTATTATCTCCAATATATACTTCCTTGCTAATCAACCAAGTTTTTATGCAAAATTAATTTTGGTGTTGAGTTTAAGAATATCTGATTTAGTGAACACGTAAACTCTAAAATACAATTCCATAATATGATTTACTAACTGTGGTTTACCCTGTTTGGGAATGCTTTGTTTACTTCCTATGTAGTTTATCCTAGATTTTTGTATTTTTGTAGATTTTCACCGTTTCAGCGCTATCTGGTACCTGACAGCGTACCAGGCAGCAAGCATCCTTCTCGCTTTCTTAATCGATATATCATGTCGAACAGCTTCTAATGCCATAATTTTTACGTCCCAGTTTTAACTGGTGTTATATTTCGGCTGCATGATTTTAAATCTTTAATTAAAAAAGTGGGTAATATGGCTCCTGTGATCTTTTTATCCACCTAATTAGGGAACATATTACCCAAAACGTCAACATATCATTATAATAAAAATTAAATAAAACTTTCTTGTAGACTTATTTGCTTCCTTTGTGACACAAAATCATTGATAAGCAAAAAAAAAACAACAACAAGGAACAGTGTTATATAATTTAAATAATTTTAATACGAGCAGCCTAAAGTGAGCAAACCGATTTTTGCAAAGCGATTTTTGTTCAAATGCAAATGAGCTTGTTTCTTACTTTAGATTTTTAAAAGATTCTGGAGCAAGTGAAACCGTATAATTTCACGATAACGATATCTCGAATAGTCAATCATCCTTCAATGGAAATCATTCACTATGAAAAAAACGTTACATTTAAATAAACCCCATCTCTACATGTGAACCCAAGCCTACCCTATCCCTATCTCTAAATGTGGGGTACAAAATATATCCCGTTATAAAAACAGGAAACCTCTGTAGTAATTTTTATAACATCACATATTTTAAGCGATCGGCTCCACTTTCCTTTTATCCTTAAAATTTATTGATTCAACGCACGTTTCTTTTTGCCTTATACAAATAAATTTTTCACAGTTTTCGTTAACTTGTACGTGTGTGCAAATTTGAAATCACTGTAAGCATTTCGGCGTATCCACATGCACATACACATAAGCATACATACATAAAATCGCAAAAGGAATCACATACACAAGAAGACATATAAAATATTTAAAAAAGTTTTTGCAAAATGACCTCAATTTTATTTGTAAAGTTTATACAAACGTTTGGATATCTATAAAGTTGAAAATAAATTTGTTTACAGCCATTTTCATTCACATACAGGCCCGCACAGGCATTCATACAAAAAGAGGCATACACAGGCAAACTGAATCATAAAGGCGTAGCAATAAACAGAAAACAAAGCACATATTTTGGACCATAAAATATCACTTAGTCATCTCCTTAGTTAAATAGTCGAATTTACTTTCATCTTCAAAAAGTTAAAAAACTAAGAACGACATATGAAGTCTGCAAAGGAAAGGAATAACTTTTTGAAATGCAATATGAGAAAACACACACCCCTTCGTTTATTTTATGTTGAGCTTTTGACAAAATTTCGTCAACCAAGTGGTAATTTTTAATTTAATCGTGATATTTGTTAACGTGCTTAATTTTTGCCTAATCTCAAAATAATGTTCCTTCGATCTAATGTTCTGCCTTGGAAGGTTTTCATCTAATTTCTATCTGATCTTGACACTCAGTTATTTCAATCAATCTGTAGATCTAGTTCTCAAGCTTTCACATTTCATATATCGGCCGTAAATTTTTATATTAGTAACTTGTTTAGAAAAATATTTGAAGACATTTTTTGCATTATTAGGCGTAGCTAGAAAGTAGATTTCGGTTGAATGTTTGCTTGCTAAAAAGCACATCATGTTCCATTTTTTAGTGGCGTTCATTGTTTTTACATGGTGGACGATATGGCTGGATTAAACTTGTGAGGTATCGCACAATGTTTTCGTATGGTTCTCATTTTCTTGGACGCGGACTAAGAGAAAAAACAATAAAATATTGTTAAAATTAGATTAGCTGGCGTAGGTGAGAAAGCATCCAACTACCTGAACGATACAGAAATCCCTATTTTTTTAAAAAAATGCACATAAAAAGAAAAATTGTATTCACCCTCTAAAGTTTTTAATAAAAAACAATTTAGTTGCTTCCTGCTTTTTTTGCGAAAACCAATTCGACGAAAACGTCTTTCCGTTTCATGAACGCCAAGAATTGCCTTCGTATGCGCAGCGTGGGTGGAAAGAAAAAAACAGACGTTCATGGAGAAAAGGGAGTGAAAGTAAAAAGAGAAGAGACATCAAATGAACATAAGTCTTTCTTTACTCGCCTCTTCGTTGGTTTACAGATAACGATTAAGCCTTTTCGCGTTTTGTTTTTGAGACAATCGCCTTCATGTTTCTTCGGTTTCTCCTTTATTTGTCCACTATTTCTTCGTCTTAGATTTTGATAGCATTCTTTCCTTCTTTATTAACTTTTCATCCTATTTATTCATTTTTCCTTTTATTTCTTTTAATAATAATGAATATCAAATTAAGTTTCGAGGCATGAATTGAATTAATAACGGTTCACGATAAAAGGAAATAAAAGAAAAATAATTACAGAATTGCAAAACAATTTAAAAAATGTTACAGAAAGCAATTAAAACTTTAACAAGAAAAAAATTTTTCGTTGAATAATGCGGATTTATTTAAATCATTTCTATAAGATTTTACGACGAATGTTTCGATCTTTTGAAAAATTCATTTTAAAAGAGCGATGAAATTGTGTCATTATGATGCTCGTAGCGTGAGGAGAATATAAAAATACTCTAAAAGCCACAGAATTTTCGTATAAATTGGATAAACAATATTGAATGAATGAAAATGTCTTTAATTTCAATTCTTATTATCGTTATTTAAACTAATACTGAGGCGACTATAATTGTACTCAGCAACAGGTGTATATTGAGAAATAACAAAGAGTGCAAATATAACAAAAGGAAAAGGACCTCCGTAAAATATCCTGTTAATTTGAAGTTAGAGCAGAGTTCAATGTTTAATGAAAATTTAATCAAGGTTATAAACTCAGGATATAACAGGCCATACATATGGTTTTTTCATGAACCTCTGAATGGATAGATTCAAAATATAATCTATTAAAAGAAAGTATATATAAAAGTTAAGTATAAAATTATATTGGACGCCATAACGAAAGCTGAAAATGATGCGACCTAAATAGAAAACTCTTCTATGTATAATAAAACTAACTTAATTTCAAACGTTAAAACCTTCATCGCACTGCTTTATGTAAAGTAAATATATATCCTTTTAGTTTTTATGAGAATAAAAATAAAATTTCCACTGCGGTGAACAATCGGTTAAGCGGCTAGTTCAATGCTAGTTAATGCTACATGTTTGTTCGTTTCTTCGTTTTTAATAGCCCCTTATCCTTGTTCTTTTTTGAAGAAACTTGTAAAATATTAAATTAAATTCAGAAGAAGTTAAAATAAATTAACAAAAGGAAACTTCAAGCAATGAATAAATGCAAAGGAGGCATAAATATGAATATGAAAAAGCAAAAATGAAATATATATAGGGGAAAAGCATCATACCAAAATTATATTCAAAAGGGATTTAAAAAACATTTAAATACACCATAAAGTGAAAAGAATTATATTCTCTATTACTCGTATTACTTGTATTTATTAATCCTTTTATATGCGAATCGAAATGTGGTAGTATGCATTAGTGATTGACTTTATGTATGTTTGCTTGCCTAATGTGTATAGAATAGAGCTGCGTAATTGGAACTGAGGTCAAGAAAATATACTACTGAAAAGTATCAAGGAAATAGAGTGTATCTGGAGAAAAAAATGTGTGTTCAGTGGCCCAGATCGTCGAATAAACTGAAAGAATGAAAATCGTCGAATATACTGAAGACAACGTGAAAACTGTGCGCCAGGGTGTGACAAATGTCCTATCGGTAGGATTTTAAACTTGGACTTGAAGATGTACACATGAAAAATTGTGGAAATACTGCTACCACAAGACTACTAACAACGGTTGCAATACGCTTGTCGCAAGTGTTAATAGCTCATAATTGGCCCACCCTGTATTAGCTGTAGTTGAAATGTATGTGTGTGGATGTGTACAGTGGAGATACAACTACATGTGTATTTGTATATTCACGTTCATAAGGACTTCTATGTATATATTTATAAAGGTACGTACAAGTAGGTAAGCAAGTGTTCTAATACAAACACGAGTTTTGCTTTCTATCAAAAAAGCAAAACAAAATTTCATGTTTAATGAAGCTGATTAGACGCGATTGTAGGAGACTAAAATATTATTATTATTATCATCATTATCAACTTTATTAACAATTCATGTTAAACAATTCATGAAAAAGAAAAGATAACATCATCTTAAGCACGTCCTGACCGTGAGAGTTTCCAAAATGACCTTGAGAATATTAAATGAAAATACTTTTCATGGCAAAGTTTGATTTTAATGAATTTCTTCTTAATTACATAAAATGCATACGCTTTGATATAAATTTGGCACGAGTTTTCGTAAACTTCGACGGGCCTTTTTTTAAACATTTACTACAAAGCATATGATTTATACAGTGGGCGTGGCAATAATCAAACTTGTGTTCCTAATATATTATTGTATTATTTTTTATTTTTTATCTTACTTCTCTCAAGAAACTTTTAATTTTTTATCTACCTTAATTTTTTAGATCTTCATTTTTATGTACTTCTTTTCACTAAGGGATTAAATAATTTTTTATTATTTTTATTATTTATATTTAAGTTCTTATTTATCCTTTTTTTAACTTAAACCTATTTTATTAATTCAATTAATTTGAATTTGATTTTTTGGATATTTTCGATTAACTTTTCAAATTTGTTTTTCAAAAAAAAATTGGCAATTTTGGTATCTTTAATTTAATGCATATATTTTTAGTTTCTTCTTTTTAATTTTTTATTTCTTAGGAAAATTGAATATTTTACGGATTTAAAATAAATTTGTTATATATGTATTTTATTTTAATAAAATAGCGTTTTTAAATTGACGATTTGTTAAAACAATATTTTTATTTTGCTTCTCTTTAGTAAGTTTATTTTTAGTTTAATTTTGTTTATCGTAATTTTTCTTAATTCCTCTTAATATATTTTATTTTTTCATGGTTATCAGTAAATAAATCTCAAATATAATTTTTTTTAAAAATTATATTTCTATTTTTATTCTATTATTATTCTATTATAATTTTATTCTAGTGCATAATTAACCAAAACCAAAACCAACTGTTGGGAAAGAAATGAAATAACTGAGAAAATATCTTAAGAAGGATTTGTAAAATATTCTCTATATGAAAAATTCGGTATGACATTTCCTAAATTTTTTTTAAAAAATTGAGAATAATACTTGTAATAAAGTCTTTAAAAATAAATGTGTTAAATGTGGAAATATTTGATCATAATCCTTTATGAAATAATGTCGATATTTACAAATAATTTCAATTTAAATAAATATTGATTATGAAAATTATTGATTATTTTAATTGTGGCGTTAAGAACGATGATGAAAATACCCCACTCCAACGATGGTCATCATGCCGATGACGCTAAAGCACGGCCTTCGATGCCTTCACAGCCGTAGACAAACAAATATAACCAAAGATGAATGAATATCAAACGAAAGTAAAAGGAGACAAAATATTCGCTTTATTTAATAAAAATAAAGAAAACTACACAGAAAAGAGAAAAAGAATGGAGGCTAACTTCGTTCTGGCCGAAGCTAATATACCCTATACCGTAATATATGTTTACAATTTGGCGGTAATTGGTGGCTATACGCTCACTCTAATATTGCATTTTCCATTGCTTCCATCTTCAAAAAACGCAAACATGGTAAAGAATATTAATGGGTGTCCCACGCCCATTTTTGGTTAAATAAATTCGTATTCCTGGGTGAACTCAAGGATAAGTTTTGTCATCCAATTCTGACAATAAACGTTGAACTTGAACCACACATATGGATATATTTATATCAGGTACCAGAAGCGGGCGTATATTTTATACGTGTTCTTATTTTTAATACTAGTCAACTTATAATAATGGAGAAATTTCCTGAAACGCAATACTCTTCTTTCTATCGTAATCGTGATTTCTCCAGACAGGCAGAGAGGCAGACAGAATGGCAGACGGAAGAACAAGACTAAAACTGCTCAGTAGATGATTCTAGGCGAGAATATATATACCTTTCCATACCTGCCACACCTCCTTTAATGCGTTGCAAACGGAAGACCATACTTAATATACCCTAGACTTTTGGGTGTAGGATATAAAGATAGCAAGGAATTGTGGAATATGTTTGTCACTATTTGCATAACATGCGCAAAGCTAGTGCGCCAATAAGAAATATATGTAAATGAATCGTTACTGAAGGCAATGCTTTTGCGACGGATCTGAAATGATGATAATGGGCGAAGTTTCGATTGAAATTGTAGTGGCGTTGGTGATAGTGATGGCCATAAATGTGATGATTGTGGCACGTATCATGTTAATGATGATGGCTTTGCTTTTGATTTAATATTCATTTAATTCGGTTTTGTTGATGTAATCGTTTTTTGTGTGTTTATTTAAGAAGAATGAGAAAAGTTTTCCTTGATTCTGTAGATAAAAAATACCGCCATTGCAAGAGAAAAAATTAATAAAAACTGCAACAACAACAACAACAAAAAGAACCACACAATCAATAAGGGCAGATCAAGATACATGAAAAATAGTAATAAGTTTTAAATAAATAGTAAACTCTTTCAGTCATTTGTCCATTCGTTTTAATGGCGGATGTTTGACTCGGTGTTAATGGCGTAAATCTGTCGTTAATGGCGCAACTAGTAGTTTAATATAATTTAAGTAATTTGCATTGAAGTCATTTATTAAAAGGTCTCTTACGTTAACCTAATTTTTTTCTGGTATTTTTGAGAGGTAACTTTCAAGATCTTCGGACCCGTTATCATGCCTTTATTTTTTGAAATTATTTTATTTTGATCTCCTTTATGAAAGTATTGTTACAATAAAAATGACTTCAAGCGCATTGAATTGATATCAGTCTTAAGATTTTATAAGATAAAAGTAATATCTTTGAATTCAGCTTTATGAGAATTTCTTCGAAAGGAAATTTTAAATTATTGTTTTGAAGAGATTAGATAACATTCTCTGATATTGAAAATTATTTGAAAGTATTTTTTCGCCGTAGTCAATATCATGATACAAATTTAAATTACCATTCTTTCTTCCACTTAAACCGAACAGATAATGAGCTAATAAAATTTAATAACATTAGAATTTGATTGATTAAAACAGTAACGATTTGTTATACGTAATTGAATTAAACCTATAAAAATCAATCTCTACACTAGACGGGTATCGACAATAGACGAATGGACGAATGGAGGACTGAACGACGATGATCAGATTACATCACACAAGCCATTAAAATTA
>OZ016502.1:26749376-26751876 GCA_963966595.1 Physocephala rufipes
TAGCATAAAATTTGTTTGTTGTTGAGAATTTCGTTGGTGTTAATTTTTTCAGGTTCTGAATGGAATTAATTGGCGTTTTTAGGGGTTAGTTGCTTATGACACTAAATTCGATTGTCGACGTTAATTTGTTTGACTATATTTATTTGGTCCTTAAAGATTGCTTGCTTGTTGACTTAAAATTTGCTCGATGTTATTTATTTGCTCAATTATGTTTGTTTGCTGATGTTTACGTGCTTTTCAAAATTTTTTCTTGGCGTGCATTGTATATAAAGGGAACTGGATGACGTAATTTTACCCTAGAACTCTCCCGAAATTTTTTTTTGGAAAATTGGCATCGTCAGCCCACCAAAACTACAATTATAAAGAAAGCCAAATAACAAAAGAGCGAGTGTGGGGTCCATAAGCTTCGGCCAGTCCCAAGTGAACGTTCGCCCTAAATTCTCATACTTTGAAATCAGCTTGAAATATTGAAACCACCATCAAGCCTTACACTGTTTAACGGTCTGTAAAAAAGAGGTTAAAACTTCTTAGAAACTCTTCGTAAAAAAGTTAGAAGCTGGTGAGAGAAAATAAAATAAATTAAATAGAATGAGATGAAGCAGAGGCAGCAAGAAGGAACAAGGGAAAAATCAAGACCCAAATTCAATTTCCAAAATTCAGAGAATAAACGAGCTAACAATTTGTCAAATCATCATCGTAATATTTATCAACGCCAATTCGACGCGCAACTTTATATGAAGAACCCAAGAAGAAGACGAAAAAGAAGAGAGGAAGACGATATATAAAGCAATATAGTTGCAGTGTAACGCTACCATAAAACTTCACCAAGAAAGGAATTTGTTCGAGCAATTTCGTGTTAAATTAATTGAAAAACTTATACTAGGAAATATTTTAAAACATTTAGCAAGAATCAGTATGAAAGAGAAAAGTAATGAGAATGGTGAAGTAATTAATAACTGAAATTGTGTATACTTGGAAACTTGCGAGAGGAGAAACAAAAAAATTCCCGAAGTTTAAAACACGCTTTTGAAATATCACCAATAAGAAACGAGATATACAATAAAAATATTCACTTTTTTCTGAATAAGCTATTTATCATAGCTTAATATTTTCATGTTCAATTAAATTCGTTTGAACAAGAATTTATCTAAACTTTTTTTGTATTTTTTTTTTGTATTTCATCTTTGAGTTTTTCTAATTTCAAAGCGAAATACAAATTAAAAACATTAATGAGAATTTATTTGAGATCTGAATACAATATGATGAATGACAAGGATTTCTTTTAAGATTACGATTTGGTAAAGCCGGAAGCTATCCTTAGAGGGAGGTGAATATTTAATTTATATCGACCATCAATTCGAAGGCTACGGCACTTACATATACTACCGCAATCGTTATTGTTGAAAAGGGGTACGAAAGCTTCGGGGATGCGCTTGAAGATTGAATAATTGCGGGCCGATCCATGTCTTATTTGGTCACAACCAAAAAAAAACCAAAAATCTAAAAAAAATAATGATGTTCTTTAAAAAAATATTTTAACTAGTAACAGTAAACAGTAGTAGAAACTTTAACACCAGTAACATTTTCCGAAAAATCGATAGCTTTGTATATCGCGGCTCTTTGTCGTTATGCCTACATGCGCACTTTATATATATGTCTGCATTTATTTGTACTTTTATTGTGGTCATACTTTTATTTTAGAAATGTCGAAATATGCGGAACCACTTGAACTCACCCACACTTTCACATTAAACAAATATACTAGAAGAATTTAATATTTCGTACATTAAAAAAAACTATTACTTACTCCTTAACAATCAGCACAGAATAAGATGTGAGGGAAAATCCTTTGAGTTCAACACATGTCTTCCATGTAATAATGTTAATTGTTATTTATTTAAAAATCCTAAAACCCAATTAAAAAACACGCCTAAGATACCACTTATTATAAACGATATTATGGGCAACGATATTAGAAGTTATAATACCCCAGATTCCATACTTACAGCGATTTCAAGTTTCGCGAGGTAAGCAACTAATTACAAAGAAGTTAGGGGTACTTGAACTCCATACAAGAACGTAGTCAAAAGGGCAGTCTTCAATAAGATTTTTCTCTTTAATATCCAAATATGTATATATTTGGAATATGATATCCAAAATGTGTTCTATGGATAAAAAATTAATAATATTTATGTAATTGTTATTACTGTTTAACATCTATATAAAAACAAATTCAAGTTTAGTAAAATATTTAATAAAAATAACAAAAGCGTTACATATTTTATGAAAATTTTTTGTAAAGTTCGATCATACTCGCATTTTCATTTTCCATAAAAATATGAGATGAGTCCATACATTTCCCATCAATGTTTATAATTTAGTTTAAACTTATCTAAGAAACACTCCATGTTAAACTTCTTCAAGTTTTGATACGTAACATGATTTTGATTCAGATTTTGAAGAGATCAATTCAGATCATCAGATGACTTCAAAAATACTA
>OZ016502.1:26756876-26769376 GCA_963966595.1 Physocephala rufipes
TAAAGCCGTATCAAACGAGATGTAATCGAGAGAGAAAAGGAGAAAAAGGATACAGAGATATTTTTTGCTGTAACACGCGAATTTTAAATTTAATTTTTGGGAGGATTTTGAGCATTAAATTTGATTTGATTATTTTTTATTAATTCTGATTTTAACTAATTCATTAAATGTAATGTAAACTTTGAACGTATTTCTCGGTAAAATAGTAAAATATCTTATGACACAAAGAAGAAAACTGTGTCATATAAGAAGATGAAAGCAAAAACTCGTTGGTATTGAGCAAAGACCTGGGACCTGCTGGTCTGGTCAATGTCTTTCCAATCAATAGAAGGTGTCCAAGGGACGAAAAGCACTATCGTTTGTGCTTGTTTATCGCTAAGCCTTTGCCGCTTTTGTTTACTGCTCCAGCCCATTTTCGTGTTTTCGTCTTTCGGTTTGTGGTTTTGTGGCTAGGAGCGATGGGTAGGTGGATGAAACATATACAGAAACGGTCCTCACGAGGACTCATTCATACATTTTAACTAGCTTGAATGTCTACGAAGGCCAAAAGGTCTCACGGGTTTGAGCTGTGTTGCACGAATTTGAATTAACGTTCATCCGCCTATAAAAGCAAACCCAAATAAGCAAGTGCTGAGCAAAAACAAAAACTAATAAAACATAGTAAAAAGTACTCATTCTTGTGCAGCAAGAAAAATAAATTATTTTTTTAAATCAGAAAATGAGAGCTCTAAATGGAGAAACATAAAAAAGGCCGAAACAGAAAAATAAGAAAAACGAAATAGAGCGAAAATTCAAAAATAGTCAATAAAAATAAAGCGCAAATTCTGCAAAATATAAAGTATAAAATAAAAAGGAATGCGGGGAAAAATTTAGGAATGCATGCCCCACGCCGTCCTTGATCAAATATGTTTCACCGCTAGACTGAACACAAATTTCTCTTCAGCAGAAGTCAGCCATCTTGGATTTAGAAGGGATGACGTCATATATCTGTAAACGAGGAAACTATGGGGATGGTTGACGGACCACTAAAAAGTTTCGTTTATTGTCTACAACTTATATAAAATTTATAATGTATTTAGTATACCAGCAATTATAAATACTTTTAAATATTCAAATTTTTAATATTAATTTTGATAATAATTAGTCCTTGCCATAAAATTGAAGTTTTAATACTAGATATTCATTGGGAGCTACTTAGGAATATACTTTGAAATTTGTATCGTCATACCGACCAATCAAATATTTTAAAGCTGGATATTTTTTCTAAAATACAATTTTAGAAGTCAAACAGTGCAATCTAAAATCCCCAAAACGGAACTTTTCTTTAGATTTGAAATGGAAAAAACGCCGATTCCATTCTGAAAAATCTTGAAGTTCTTTTGCAAAAAAAAACCAAAAGCAAAAATTACAACAACAAATGGTAGTGACGGAAGTGCCTTGGGAAATATTTCACGCAATAATTAGTGTTTTTTTTGACAGTAGTTTTATGACATGGGACACGTGTGTGTGCGTGTTTATGTGTGTGCGTGTGTGTATGAGTAGGTGGTTTTTTGAAGGGCGAAAGCCCATCATAGTCACCGGCACTTGGTACTCTGAGCTCCAGTGGTATGAAGCCCTTACTGATTGAAACCACCTCGTCTCTCTTTCGAACTTCCCACGGAATTGCCTTTAAACGTTGAGTCAGGTCTCTTCTCAATCTCTTCACTTTTTCTCCAACTGCTTCCGTGACCCGCTGCGTTTCAATTATTTCCGCTCTTCACCATTAGGTCAACAGTAGTCCCTGGGGTAGTAAAAAAACCTATCCGACTCTGCAACTTGCTTGTCGGAACCACATTTCGAGGGCATTGAAAGAAAACATCCTCAACATCTCTAACAGCTTTCGTACCCGATCCGACGTAGGTATGCTTTAAAGCATCCGTGTCCGCTTAACGGTTACGTCGAGTAAAAATCTAACTCAGGTTAGGGATAACCCTATACGGTCACATTACACTTTGTGAATTATGTCGTAGTAGTTGCCACTCCGTTGCAATTGACTGGAATGTAGAGGAATTTGTTTCTCTGCGTATTGTTCTCGGCAGTGGTCCTATCATCGACGCTTTAACCAAAATTTCCAGTGATAAAATGTATGGAATTTCCGGCCAGTATGTATGTAGCATATTGTGAAACAGCGCGGTGGGCACAGGACATTCTAACTAGCATCTAGCATCTAGCATCTCCGCTATATCAACCTTAAGCGGCGAACGCAATGTTTCTTGCATGTACATGTATGCGTGTGTGTTATGTGTGGTTGGCTAGCGTGAAAGTTTGAGTTATTTCTGGTATAGAGGCCAATTTTCTCCCTTCACTTTATCCTCACCTCAAAACTCCTCTTTAGAAATCACGCTATACTTCTACTGCGGATAGTGGCCATGGTAAACACTTTTGGCAACATTTCTTACTACTCTTATTGCATCTATATGGACTCTTCCTCTTACTTTTGCTCCTGCAGCTGTGACAGTCAAACGGTAATAAAATAATCAGTGGCAAGGACCGCTGTCGTCAACTAATTGGTTTTGCGCCAATATGTGCGTTAAGAGTTGTGAGTATATATGTGTACGTGCATGTATGCCATGTGTGTAGCCACGTATGCGCTTATATATGACTCTTGTAGTGCCCTTGTACTTTCGATGTGTGGATTTTTCAGAATAATGAGAGAACTTTCTAACGAAAGAACCAGATGCAATTTTCGTGGTAGAATTTTAGCGATGACTTATTTTCACTGCACTGTAGTATTAGGAAATAATCGAAAATGGAAACGACTGGTACGAACAATCCTTTGTTTTAAATTACTCTACTTGCTTTTTTACTAAATTTTTCTTAAGCTTACTTATTTTTTATATTTATTTATTAAGAGTAAATTTTGTATAAGAACGCCCTCTATCCACCGAATTGTTGAGGTTTCTATTTGTTCCAAAGATTGTTTCCATTTTTTAAGAAAATCTACCTTTCTATTTCACACATATTTCGATTTCACGCCTGTTATATTACGTCAAGCTGTCAATTATAATTACAAATTGATAACGCCTTCGCTCATATTGATTATCATCAACATTTATTTTTGTTCTATACTTGCTCGTTTACCATATTTCTGATATTTTCTCAGGCTTGCCTTTCCTTTGCCTAACGTACTTCAGTAAGCGGACGTCCTTTAATTGACGTTAACATTGACATTCAAATGACAGCGGCATATTTTTCGTAAAACGGCATCATCGTTAAAGGAAAAGATGTCACTGACGGTGGGATTGAATTAATATGTGATAATAACGACGCAGATGCGTCTACGTTGACTACACTGTGTGACACTAGTTTTGTAGAGTTGTTAACCTTGTAAAGGAGGAAAGAGAGAAGGGGAATAGAGATTGAGAATAATTTATAATGATTTCAGAATTCAGATGTAAGAAAGTATCGATTATGTTTTTGGTTGTTTTCTTGCACTTGGATTTGTTTGTTTGTTTGTTTGTTCCTTTATTTGAAAGTTGAAGGAAATTGCCTTAGTTTTTGTATATTCTGAATAAACCATTTTTATTGCAATGTTTTTTTCCATTACATTACTTTTAGTTATCGTTTCCATAAATTGCAACGAAGGCATTTAAAATCACTCAGCTCGTTTTACTTAGAAACGGTTCATTAACAAACCATAGTCCGCAGATGGAGACGGTGGTAAGGGAAGTAATAGCATTGACGAACTAGATCCACTATTAAGTCAATAACGAAGAGCCTGAATAAAGATGTAACGTTGGAAGAGGAAGATGAGACTCTAATTCGATGCGCCATGCAATCAGTTAATCAACTGATAAAACAGTAATATGAGGGCAGAGCCAAATTCAGTCACAAATACTAATGGAGGAAGGAATAGGTCTCAATTAGATGGTTTTCCCTTTCCTCCTTCTCGCCCCCAGTTCATCCAAAGATCCTGTATACTTTCGAGACGCTTGTACCATACTTCCTATCTAGTGGTGGGCGTTATCGCTATTTCCATGCTAGTTTGTAAAACATTTAATGTACGCTTAGCATCATCTCAACTGCTGCCAACACTACTATTCCACTTTCGCACTCGCTTTAAGCGAGATAAATTAATCTTTGATGAAATTGTGCAGTCAGTCGGGCGTAACGATGAGGAAAGCAAATGAAACCAGATTGCTTTTGGTGTACCCATTCAGTCGCACACACTCACACACACGCTATTATTAATAACGTGCAGACAAACCAAACCAATGTTGCGAAACTTTTGGTCGAATGATTTTAACGTCAACATGCAATGACGGCGAAACGCCTCAAAAGTTACGATCACAAGATTGTTTGAAAGAGAAAATATCAAGAGGGGGAAGGGGGATCCAGAATGAGATGAGATGATAGGATCCCCATACCCTTCCTATGGTGGCACGACCGCACGTATTTAAAGAAATTTTGCACTAAAGCTAGATTATCCCCGGGATGTGCAGGTTGGAACCTGCATATAATCTCTTTACCATAGACAGACAGAACTCAGTGGATGTCTGTTGAAATATTTAAATTAAATTCGTAAAAGCGTAAATTCCACTTAATTTGGAATTTTAAGAATTTAACGAATACTTTGCTGCTGCCGATACGTTGAACAAAAACTTTTAAAATATCTAGAAAATTTGTACTACATTTTTTAATTTGTGAAGAAATATAATCACGAAATACCGTAAAATACGACAAAAATCTTGAAATCTATGAAAATATTACGAAATATAGTGCGGAATACCATCAAATTATTAAAATAAACTTGAAAGATTTTACGATCAATTTCTAAGAATTAAAAATTCAATTAAGAAGCGAATATTTACAATTCCTTTAAAATTATGTGTTTGGATGTTTGAAAGAAACTTTCTATTCTAGTCCCTTTTATAGGCTACATCCCAAGGGTGAGCGGCATATTTGGTTTGTTCCTCTTTTATTTCTAATGCTTTAAAGGAGGCGCAGCTGGTATGGAAACGTGTGTATTCTGGATCGGAATTGAGTCGATTTAGACATGTTCGCCCGTGTATCTGGCCGGCTGTCTGCTTAAATCACAATCGCAGGAGAACGAAAAGAGACACTTCTATTAAATTGGACATAAAGGTTCTATGCTATCATAATCTCTTATTACGTGAGATTCGCTTTCAATATCAAGAAAATTAGTTTTCTTTTAGTTATATGGGCGCTGTCCGCCCCCCATTACTACAACTACAAAAGCGAAGGTATTGTCATGGTATGTGGTGCGAATATTCAGGCATTATAGATTATTTTTATTTTTTTTCTGGCATTAGAGATTATTATTATTTATATTTGGATCTGATGATAAACACGCCCACTACTGATACCTAATGTGAATATACATTATTTCACTTTAAACGTTTGTGGACGGAATTGGATGATAATATTTTATCCTCGAATAGATCCATGAATGCTAAATTATATTCCAATGGGTGCGTCCCGTCTACTAGAAGGCAATTGTAAAGAAGACCCTATTATAGGACAACGGGTGAAGGCATGGTCGTGAAGCGGGAATGTTCTTTAGTGTTATAAATTGTTTGGTATAAAAAATGGGCGAAATCTGCCTTGCGTTTTGGTGCTAAACTTTTGTTGGCAATGGTGGATATTAAAAATCCCCCAAAAGGTAGGCGCGGTGTGGAATTTTTTAGGAATAGTTGTGAATGAGATGAATTGATTGATCTAAGTTAACCAAGAAAGGTGAAATGTAATATTAAAAGAGACCGCACCACCCACATATTATTGGGATCAAACTACATATTCATGTTAGGTGTGTAGGGAAAATATGTGTCGGCCGGGTCGAAGGTGCGTCCTTACTTGTTCTGTAGTACATTTATTTTATTACGAAATCTCTTTTACTACATAAATTTGCCACACTGGCCTGAAGTTTTGTGTATTGTATTTTTATTATCTATTCAGCAGTTCTGGAGGATAAGCATATCTTAGTCACTTAATTTATAGAGTTCAGATAGATAGAATTTAGAATTGAGTGAATGTTAAGGTTTCGGTTGAGCAAGTGCCACATTGGACGCATGTTCATTCTAAATTATCGACGTCCTCGTTTTTCGCTTTTTCGGGAGTATATTCCGCGATATTTAATTTTCAACCATGACCGAGGTAATCTTCCACAAATTCCTCAGGGAGAAATTGACGACATCGACGACCGCATATACAATATACATAATACAATAAACATAGGGTTGTGTAACGTCGGTGCCTTTTCTGCAAATTAGAATTTTCAATCACTGCAGACTTAGGCAGGCAGAAGCAGAATTTACTTTACCGGAACGACGTTACGACAATTTTCGGACTTTACAAGCAGAGGTAAAAGTGTTGGGCGATATTAAAGAACAAGATTACGGGAACAAATTCTGAGGAATGTACTGTGATACAAAGGCATTCCTCACTGCATGACTCACTTTCTTAAGGGATATAACGACTTCTCACTTGTAAAGGATTTCCCAATTAGAGCGGGTCGAAGTTTAAATGGAATGAAACAAGCTGTGCGTGAGATATTAACGAAAATTCATTTAAAAATGCGCCTCGTCAATGAACACTCATTTTGATAATAAAGTTTTATCATTCGGATGCGCTGCTAAATAGTGTAACTCGCCGTGGTAATTGCCATTACTGACTAAATTACAAAAACCATATTTACCAGACGCTGACTAAACAACGTGATCGCTACAGACTACCAACATTGACCCGCACTTTTTGGAAAGACCTTTATTCATGCGTTTGCTTTTTCGCGGCCAACGCACTTGATCAAATTTCGGTAAAGAAAATTTAAATGAACGGCCTGAATTCTACAAGAATCTAGGGCTAGTTCACAACAATATGTAAACTCCTGACTGAGGATATGTGTAGAAACAGAAAAATCTCGACCATGAAATTCCGTCCAAATGGACAGATGAAATAGCCAACTACTATCACATTTACAAATCAAGTATTGAATTCAAAAGCAAAATATTTTTTTCAAAAATGCCCATGGGAGAAGAAGACATACATATAGCAGCCATGACCTCTCCATTCGGTATGTATGGATTCTTGCCAGTGCTCTTTTGGGGGAGTAGGAGGTGGGTGGGTTGGGGAACAATGCGTAAATATTTTAACGTTTTATAAATTAAGAGTTATTTTATGTTTACCTTATATTCGTATATATAGATGGCATTCTAATAGCAATCGACGACGAAAATAAACACTTGAAACACATAGAATTAGCTTTCACACGTTTACAATAATACAGGAAAGCCAACCAAATGTACTTCCGCGTGCTATAATTGAACTTTCCGCGCTAGAAATTTCCCCACGAAGGAGTACCAGGAACGAGTCGTGAGAATCGCCAACTTTGAAAAAACAAATTTCATAAAAACGCTAAAAACATTTATTCCTGTGATGAACTACTACCATCGCCACATTCTGATGTTAGCAGCATAACCTACCATAACATACTAACTATAACATACTAACATCCACAAGCAAAAGCAAATCAACGCAATTAAACTGCACATGTGAACTGGGGTCCCAAAAAGCATTAAAAAAACACGAACACTTTTTGCCAAAAACACTCTAGTGGCACACTTCAACAAAGCTGTGCAACCATCATTAGCAGTCGACGCATTTGACGTCACAATAGGAGCTGTTCTGCAGCAATCCATTAGAGATAATTGGGACGAAATCATATATTTTTCAGAAAAACTCTGTTACCGAAAAGATGTCTACAACACTGCACAGAACTGTTATGAATTTATAGAGCCAATAAGTACTTGTACCCATAGGCCACAAACCACTAACATTGCCTCTAGATTTTAAAACAAGCTGAACTCCACGGCAGACACGGCATTGGGAATTATCGGGCAGTTCTGCAACACATTTCTAGAAAATCGTCCTATCTGGGCTAAAATAATTCTGTCACCATCGAACCATGATACCTTCGTCCCAAACCCGCACCAAACAGTAACTTTTTGTGGAGGGGTTTCACTATGTGAACCTTATGTGGGATGTACTCGTCCCATTTACGGCAAATATATTTGTTCACCTAGCCATTCATAAAAAAGGTTTTTAACGTTATTAACTTTTTGTTATTGGGACAGATATATATTGTACGGTGTAAGCCCAAGTCCAAACAAAATTCGCTAAGTTCAAGCCTACGAAATGTGGAGTTCTTATGCACGGCGAGGAATTGACTGCCTGTAATCCTCCTGCACACTTTCATGTCCCGATGGTCTTAGCCGATCTGCCATTCCACTGACACACGGATGGCTAAATCATTTTTGATTTTGTGATTTGGCATCATCAAACAATGATTTGGCATCACTGACTAAATAATAAACAAAGAACTAGACACACACCATAATGACATAAACGCTTGAAGGTGCAAACGTTAGCCCGCCCCAAGAAAAATTCTTTTCTAGCCTGTTATAACAGACATTTTCCGATATGCATATAATAATTTTGTATATAATACAATTAGTATTACAGTATTTTTGATAATTATATGCTAATGAAAAAGTGTCGAACAGTGTTTTCAAATTGATGGGTAAACAATGTTTTGAATTTATTAAAAATTTCTGTACTGCCTAATCGTCGGTAATTGTATTTTTAAAAGCATTCATTCCAATTTTCGGTATCGGACATAGGACACCGTAGGACACCGATAAAGACATAGGACACCGTTGGTGTGAATAAAAATTATTTTTAATGGCCGTTTTTTTTGGTCTGATATATTCACGTGCACGTCGTGTGAGAACTCGTCTGATATCGTTCCTGTTTGCGGTCCGTTTGCACTTTGGTATAATGCCACTGAGTTTCCATAATTGTCTTTGCATGTGTTGAAAATATTTTCCCCACCACAACTAAGCTTACACGTGTTGTTATTTCTATTATTACTCTCCTTATAATTGTATATAAACACTAATGATCTCAAAGAATTTAAAAATTCACCGTGAATAAAATAGTGAAAGTACGAAAAGAGCAGGTGTTCAAAACGTATAATTAAAAAAATTGCTAATTAAAAAGGTGAGATAAAAATCGGAGAGTGGACCCTTCCAACGATGTGATGTAGAGATTCGTAGAACAATTCATATACACATTAAAACTCGCGACCAAAACAACATTATAATTGCTATATCGCACTATTTATTTGCCTCTTTTGCAAAGGAGTTCTTAACGGCACAGTCCCTGATTTATCATATGATGCTTTTACTGCCGCTTTGAAAAGATTCATACGACGTCGAGGAATTACAACAGTCAGAACGCAATAAATCCTCGGGTGCCGAATCCGAACTTGCAGGCTTAAAAGATGTCTTTATGAGTACAATATTAATGTAATTTGACCATTACATTATAAAATTTTGTGCAACTAATTTTGGCGACACTCACCGTCTAACAAGCGACAATTAGGTCACCGAAGGGACACGTTTATCAATGTAGGATTATCGCCAAGCTGACCTGGCAAGAACTACCTAACAAGACTGATAAAAATTGTAGCAGTGATGAACTTAAGACATATATCGCAATTGTCAAGTGTTCCGAAGACTTAACACCATCCACCTTTTGACAGGCTGCACTCTTAATTCAATACCAAAACCGTCAACCGAGTCCAACGATATTAATCAATTTTAAGGATTTATACAAACCTCTACAAGCAAATATCTTTGGGAAATGTTCTTTTTGAAATTCTTCAACAATATAAAACAACGTCATCGTTGGACCAAACCGCAAGGTAACATTCAAATAGTGCCATTGATTTTTATCCATGAGTCTAATTTACTACAAATGCAATAGGCAGCCGGAATAAATATAATGCATATAATATGTTGGGTATAATGTTAAAAATTAGAGTATCTGGCGTTAAAATATCCATAAGTCGCTCTTACTGAATCTTTGAAGGCTTGTGCTTTCAAAGTGCTAGAGTGTTAAAGTGTGAATACTGAACCATATGGCGGCCAATAGTGAGACCTCAAAAGTAGCAATAAGGAATGCAACGAACATCACAATGCAACAGTGACAACGCCAAATAAAAGAAAGCAGAAGCATACCAACGATAATAACAATAATAACAACAGATATAATAACAGAAATGACAACATATGACAACAACAGCAACCAGAATAGTACTTGTTACAACCACAACGACGGGCATCACCCAAAATAACAACGGCAACATCAACGACAATTGAGCGCCAAAACTCGTCGACGACACATAACAACAAAACACAACAGCGAAATGACTCCTTTATAATAAAAAAAATAATGTTTTCTTCAATTATTTCCCTTCAACTTTTACAGGTTTGAATATATTTTATTGAACTTTAAGAGACTTGGAAATTTTTTCCTCTCATTTCTCAATTCTCATTTAATTTTGTGTTGCCGTTAGCACTACCATCTTTTCCTCCTTCCTTTCTTCTTTCATTCCCTTTTTTGTAACTTTTTGCACGTAAAATTTAATGTGAAAAGTTTTGTAATAAACTGAATACCGTCAAGAATGTCAATCGTTTTTTGGGTTCTACCCCCCCACTAGTAATCCCCTTGGTTCGGCTTGTTTGCACTCTAGTCAATCTTGTTGTTTTTTGTAAACAGTTTAATTTTTACAAAGTGTATCATTGTTGTTATTATTATAAGTGGCATCAGTAGCTTCACCGTTTAAAATAATTGCAAAAAATAGCACCAAAGGCATCGCAAAAGTTGTTGGTTGTTAAGCCGACGCATGATCTGACCCTATTGATTTTAATGTTGTTGTTGTTGACAATAAACCCTAAAATACAATAACGCACCAGCAGCTGCAACAATAAGCGATTCAATGGAAAACATATGAATTCCATTCACTACCAGCATCATCTGAAAAAAATTAAGCAAAAGTAGTTAGATGTAAAATTAATAAGAAAAGCAGCACCTTTCAACAGAAAAATGCCATGTGCGAAAATGATGGAAAAATGCACATATGTCAAAATATTGAAAATTCAAGCAAACATGAGAACACTGAGAACACTGGCCGAAAACACATAGAGGTTCTCATTTACGTCGACTTATTTTTATTTATATTGTTTTTGTGAGAATTTTGAGTTATAATTTTAATTAAATTATAAGATTTCTTAAAGAAATTTGATTATTTCCTTCTTCCACAAAGATAAGTATTCATAATTAAAAGAATGAAATAAATATTTCCATTTTTTTATTTAATTATGAATTAAATGATTATGAAATGTGGAAACAATTAATAATTTTCAATTATGATAATCATAAATAAGGCCATATGAGCAAAAGACCATAATTTTTTTCTTGCCTCCACCGGAGCTAAAAGGAAAACAATTTGTTGAAAACAGGCAGACAGACATGCCTCATCCCCTCTTTTATTATTTTCTTATATATAAGTCACTTCACTTCATGACAAGCAATGCTATAAATATGATGTAACATAATAATAAACTATGAGAGTGTAGAAGGCGAATACGATGAAGAAAATTAAGTAATGAATTGAAGGACACTCTTTCAAATTGTATTTTCATTCGCTGATAGGATTTTTCTCTTGTGGTATTTGGGAAACTGACGGGATATCTTGTCTCTATTACTGCTTTTATTGACGATAGTAGTTATTTCTCTATTGATTCTATTGTTACAAGAATGTAGATAAATTTCATGATGTTCTTTTAAATTTGATGAGAGATATGTTTTCTTTAACATATCCGGTTTTTCCCCTTTGAGGATATTCAAAGGAGAAAAGCTTCTCATCACACAAGAATGTATCACCCCCGTCTCCTTTCATTGGCCAATTAATTCGTTAGGAGTGATGGGCTTCAAGTGATTATCTCATGAGTCTGTACCGATAAAAACGAAGCCTATTTGAGTTGACGGCTGTTATAGAAATATTTAAACCACTCCAAACTGCACTCATCATCCTACTTTAGGAGCACCCTTTCGGCTCAAATCGCCCAGGTGGATTTCAGGTATTTGTGATGAATATTTGACATATACGTTTTCTTTAACAATTAATGTAATCATTCTGAGTCTGGGTCTTTGTATGAATTTCGATGAAGATCAAATCTGACAATAAAAGTTTAAATAAGATTTTTCTCGACTGAGATCACTTCTTGCAACCTCTCTCATTAATCTCAGATGCCATCAAAATTTCTAGTTTTTCAAAGATATAACTTCATGCTAAAATCCAGCAGGTACAGAGTTATTGAATTCCTTCGCCTTTTAGTAGCCGCGGCGCCTTGTTGTATTTAATATAATTTTAAGCGTATGTTTGTATTTAATACATTACTTTATTTTATAATAGTAACTTCAGTTGCTAAGTTTTATTTTCAGTCTACATTTTTTAGACTGAAAATAGAGTTTTTCCTTTGGATATTTTTGCTGGTATTAAAACAATTTAAATAATTTTTAAAAAAAGAAGCAAAATTTATAAAATTATTTTGTAATAATAATAATAATCAAAGTAATAATAACCCTACAGAAACTAG